>CAJQUW010004435.1:2500-22272 GCA_907163375.1 Prostheceraeus crozeri
TGGGGTGTTCTCAGTTATTGGAGCCAGTTAGGAGTAGCAGCATCAATTGTAAATTTGAAAAATCAAGATGTTGATTCTTTTTTCAATTTTTTCATTGTACTTTTTTTATTTTAGTGGATGACAAGATAAAGCTGACTTTGATAGGACTACTAAAGTATAGGGCCAGTTCCCGTTTTTGGGGTTAGCTCGGCGAAGTTATGGTTAGTAAAGAGTTTTGCATAGTTCTCATTTTAGTGGTTACCGAAGACTTGTGGTAGGCAGAAATTCAGCATTGATCAAATAAATTTCCATTTATAGAGGCCACGTTCTTTAGCCTGTATTTTGTTCAGGGCAATCAGGTGAACAGCAGAAAGAGTGATTGAGAGGTAGTTTTGTCGCTTAACTTTTCAAGCAAGAACATTCTTTGAAGTGAGCGAGTGCTTCGGTACATTCGCTTACTGAATAACTGAAATTGAGTAGTTGAGGTCGAGAGAAGATGAAGCTCTGCACCTCAATTATGCAACATCAGAAACATGTTGTTTAAAATCTCGCTCTCATCAATTTACATGATAAATGTTCTTAGAAAATGTGCGGACCGGGAATCAACACGCATTTACAACTGAGATTTTTGCATTGATCCTAAAATTGATCCTAAATTATTACTGTGGAATGAGACGGGTTCTCGAAATTTACCTCAATTTCACTATCATGTTGCCATAAATGATTTCATCGCGTCTTCATCACTCTTAACATTTATCTTTCCGCGATTATCTAATTGAAGACTTTGAATGGATAGCAAATTTGCTTCACATTTGTGTTACAAGATGCTAATGATGCTAATAAACAACAGATGAACAATTTCGAATACATGTTATAGCATGACTACTAGCTTTTCATCTGAGATATTCGTCGAAATTCTGTCGAGATGTTCTAAGAATATTTATTTATTTCATAAATCGTGTAAGAAACAACATCGTAAATTTCGAAACGAACATCTTCAGATTGTCTGTCTTATACAATTTCATTCGTGCTTCTTACCATCTGTCTAAGAATTTTAATGATGTTCTCGAGACGGAAGCAATTTTCATTGATTACTCACCAGACACAACACATCGCAGTGGTAAATGCATCGCAGTTCTCAGAAAAAAGGAGTAGCTCTAAAGGTCACTAACATTTTAACAGCTTTTTACAGTACTAATAAATTTCGATGAATTTCTATAATGTTTGCTTTATGATTGCTTACTGAGAGACAAGGAGTAGAGGTGACCACAAACGCTGTCCCAAGCCTAACCCTACTCGACACCGGCCAGACAAACATCGAACCGAATCAGAAACCTTTTAATGATCCGGTTTCGTAAATTAGGTTCGAGATGGATTCGACTAAGAGTCTTGGTATCTAGAGGTATCATCAAGTATCTATAGAGTATATTACCGGAGCCCAAGTGATAATTGTTGATAATTATAGATGTATTGTCACTAACACGTTCACTGCCAATGACGAGTTAACTCGCCCACAGCGCTTTGTCTCCATTGCCAAGACGAGTTAACTCGTCAACACAAAAATCGATGCTATCTTCTGACTTATTTGACATGCAAATTTCTTCTACTTGCATGTCATAAGGTTGGTGTATGTAACTATATTGCAGGATTTGAATGTCACTAGCCATACAGGACATGTATGAAAACATGTGCATTTTTCAGATTTTTTAAGTTAGCTTGGTATAGTCATTATAAATTAAGCGCAATTATATGTGCTTAGAAACTCATGCAATTATATGTATATAATCCAATCTTAGAAAGTACCGGTATCTATATGTACATGTATGTAATAGATAGCACATACATAGTTCTCTTGTCATTTTCTGTAGAGGCTTAACGACTAAATTTATATATATATATATATATATATATATATATAAGTACTACATGCACATACATGCAAAACATGCATATACTGCACATTTGTTGTAGGCCTACATGTATATGTGCATGCAAGCTATCATTCATTAATTTTGAGATTTAATGCCTAACTCATAACATACAAATGTGCAACATGTGTTTATACATTGTCTAGCGTATGCATGCCATGATATATTTCATGAGATATTCCCAATAATGTACAGTCATACATGTAGCCTACAAATGCACGTAATGTACAAAAGCACGTACATGTGCTCGATAGTTTACTTTACATGTGCATGCAATTGTGAAAAGTTTTAGTTTGAGACGCAATTAACTTTATTGAAGAAAGAATCATTCTTTCAAAATTACAAATATAGAAAAAATGCATTAAGACGTGGTTATAATAAATGCGAGTTAGGTCGTCACTGGCAATGAAGACACGCAGTCTACTTCCATTGCCAATGACGAGTTAACTCTCACCTTTCAAATTAAAACAAAGCATTTGATTCTGTCATTAGAATGTCCAAATATACATATTTTAGGAGTATATTAATTTGATGAGGTACTTTTCTTTGGCAAAGTTTTAAGCCCCGGCAGTGAATGTGTTAATATACACGCATCTAAATTTTGATTTATCAGCCAACTCCTCCCTTTAATTATTCTACACTAATTGCTCGGATTGCATGATATTTGAGTTTCAGTTTAACAATACAAATTCACCTAGCACCGTATCTTATGCTTTTCACATATAACACATATAACCAATACATGACAAATGGCAGATATATATGCATATATAATCTTCTTCTCCTGGCATATATGTCCCGCTACAGCGTGGTCCGCTACACGTATTGATCTCTTCCAATGCCACCGGTCGAGTGCGTCCTCCTTTGTCAGGAATTCTATCGTTCCATTATTATCTGGGCGCGGGCCGCGTGGTCGTTGTTCTGGCAGCTGCAACTATGTCGAGACAGTAATTTCTATAGACCGTTAGCATGCAGTAGATAATTTGGACAAGAGACTTAACTTAACAAGTCTATTTAGCCTGGAAGAAAAGAGCTGTATGAAGTAGATCTACTAAGTTAGCAAACTTGAAATTTGAGCCAAGAAGCAGAATAAGATCTCAACTTTTGCATGAAGACTTGGTTTATAATTCGGTTCATGAAATTTCCTTCGTAATCAGCTTAATCTCCGTTTAATTATTTCATACTACTTATATATTGAACCGAGGTTCCAAATCGCCAGCGTATAAGCACAGGAATAATTTCCAAAAATTTATCCTCTTAAAAATTTATCAAGTATTTTTTTGTACCGCAAGAACGTAATCTGCGCAAAAAGCTGAATCTTTCGATTTAAAAATTTTCACTGTCTCCTGACATTTTTATTTGAGTCGGCACTCCACCTATTATATACTTGCTCTATGACTGACACATAGTCGCATGTTCTGATCCATCCAAATACATAATCGAAATGCTATTTGCCTGGTGGTTAAACTTCAATTACAATTATTTATTGACTGTAGTCCACTGAATTTTTTGCCTTCAAGTAACGATGATTCATTGAACAGTTAGGAAGTGTCAGTGCAGTCACCACCAAATGTACAGTAAAATTTCTCTGATTTGTTTTTCCATGATGTTTCTCATGTATAGCACTAATTTCTTAGTATTGAGCATTATGCCTACCTCAGTTATTAGTTACTTTGATAGTTTGACAATATATTCGGTAGGGATTGGATAGGTCTACAGTCTACCGGGTTGTCATGTTTAGCGAAGGGCCGCACCCATTTCACTGCGAGGTTAAGTAAGTATTTCAAACTCGTTCAAGTTTTTTTCCAATGAAAGGTGTTGCAAATCTAGCATTCAATACCTACAGTGTATATCTTGGAATAATACGATATGAGACGTGATATTTACAACTTGCGTCACTATGATAGCTAATTGACTATTTAATAAATCAAATGTGAATGCGTACAATTTCCCCTAAGGTTTCTGAACAGTTTCAAAAACTGTTTTTTTTACAAGAAACGTTGCCATTTCATTGCAATCGGATGGATTGACCATGCATAGAAATTGTGATATTCATGGTCGGTTATTAAAAAATATATCATTGTGCAGTAATATCTAATTTTTAAAAAAGGACAGATTGGAGAGGTTAACCGGTTAAGCGAAAATTTTAACGGTGCCAATCCTTGCCAATGTACAAATGGGCTACACTGCACAACAATGTTTTGCTTCATCTATCCAATGAAATCAGTACCAAGATAGAGACAAATAATAGGATTAGAGAATTAGTCAGAAATGCTCTCTTTTCAGAAAAGTTTGCATTAACTCTGATGTCTTCCAGTTGAATTTGATATTAAAACAGAGATTATCTTTTGCGGTCTCTCATTCCCAAGATGTGAAAAGGCAGAACATATTGCTTAAACGTGAATTCCTCTTCTAGATTGTCAATTGTAAAGTGATAAAAAAACATCGACTGAGGAATTTCTTTTACGAAGGTAATGACATTGAAGGAAATATTTTTCATTAATTTAACGAGGCTAATATATCTCATATGACATAAATGTCAACACGCATGTTTATGTTAGCCGGATGGTTTGATCGAGGAAAACTTCTATTTGTGAAATCTTAGACCACAATGATATCGGTCTATAATCTTTTCACTTGAAATTATATGTATTGCATTATGCATTACTTGATTATTTTCGGTTCATAAGCTACAAGAAAAACATATAGGTAGTTACCGAGGTGACGTTTTCCGGGTTAGCTGATGAAGATTAATCATAGTTATTAAATGTTGATTGTACGAGTATTATGCTAATTAAGTTCGCAGAGACCGACCGCAAGATATGATCGATTGTGAATTATTTTCAGTTCAACTTCAACTGGAATCTCCGTGTAGTAAGACATTTTGCAAAACTGATGGATTATTGATAAAGCAGAATATCAAAGAATATTGAGGCTATTTTCAAAGCATTTAAGAAGCATGACAAAGGGATAGTTGAAAAGTAGGCCGCTATCTAAGCAGAGGTGTTGAAAAATGTGCCCTCTGAGAGGTTTCACGACAGTTTCTCATCAAATGTAAAATCATCTTGATATAATAACTTGCAATATGACACCTTGCTATAAGAAAGTACAAATATTGCATGTGTTAGTGATGTGATTATTCTCATCGGTGTCAGCATTCCATCTGGTATTATATAAGGACCAAAACGTTAAATCTAATCCAACCAAATACCCTTATGGTGTTCAAAATCGGCGAATCTATTTGACTGATCTTGTCAACTTACAATGTGATCATCCCAAATGCCTATGCAATTTTTCTTAATCAACAGAGAGCTTTCGTTCTCAGCTAGCAGCTACATCCTTGTCCTGACTGCGTGAGTGTATACATCAAGCGCATAAGTGCATAATTCTCTGAAAGTCTCATTTTCGGCATCGCTCCCTGCAGAAACTCATTCTGGCTGCCAAGCTCGCGCCGATTTCAGACTATGGCACGTAAACTTGGAATTTTTTTTTTTGGTCTCGATACAACATAGTTAATTTTGCCTGTGATTCTTTCTTGTTTTTTTGAGAAATATCTTTTTTCTTTCGCTAACATAATGTAGTCAATATAAAATTAAGGAATTACTATATTTGCTTCAAAAACAATGAGCACTCTCCAATTTCGATCAACTATATTGCTCCCAAGTGAATCATGAATTATCAAATGAGCATGTATCTGACAAAATTACATGCACATAAGCCTGTAGACAGCATGTTTGACATACATTATGTCAAAAGCAAGTCGTCCAGTGATGTATTAAAAAGAAAAAGCTGTAGATTATCAAACAGTCGCCGACATGTCTCTGCCCATTGTGGAAGGAGAAATATATACATCCAGCAAATTCAAATCTCGGCCTGGCCTCGGTTGTACGACTCATTGATGCTTACAAAATCTAGGCATGATTGCTATATTAAACTCGGTATTATTTCACTGATGCTGTCTCAGACAACACAGTGCACAAAATATTGTGTTGTTTTGAGTGGACTTAGGAATACCGACCTCTTCCAACCCACTTTCACACAGAACGCAAAACTGTGAATTAAAAATGATTTTGTGCCATATTTTGTGAGGAATATTTCAAAAAGAGCATTTCTTTCGGACGATATAGTCGAGCCCTTGATGTCGCGAATAATATTTGGATTACGGTGTTGAGAAATGTCCACAAAACAATATTGTGTTGCTTACAAACGTTCATGGCAGTAGCCATTATGTCCCTGAATCTTCATTCAAAAGGATTATCCTCCATCTTGCAATTGGCTCTTAATGGAACTGACTTGCTAAAGTTTTATGTTTATTATGCACTAAAAGACCTTTTCACCGGTCCAGGGAAAACACAAATATTGCTTCATGGCAAAGTCTATATGCAGCATAAATTCTGCTAAAAAGTGTAAAGCCTGTTTTCGTGAATTTCATTGACTTCCCTACAGTGAATTACTTTCCTCGGTATTTTTAAATGTCCGATCAACGTTAAATTCAACTTTTTAAGCTTAGTAAAAGCAAAAATAGTCCACATCCATAATTTGAGCTTACGTGCATAGGCATTGGCATAATCTGGTGATAGGCCCCTAACATAGGCCTACTCATAGGTTATCCATGCAGACGAGGAATATCCGGTACGGATCTTCTCCTATGCTGGTGCTTCATCTAGATGGATACTTAGATTAGCAAGATTCTTATCATTACTTATTATTTTTTTACATTATTATTATTATTATTATTCGTGCTTTCATTGATTTAATTGATTTGATTTAATTAATTTAGAGGCTGCATTCATATAGCAGGGCCCGCTTGGGTGAGTTTGAGCGTTCAGGAGTAGGGGCCGAAACGCGAATCCTTACCCAAGTTTCTGCTGATGACCTCAATTGCACTTTTTTTTCAATTAGGTAATCTGTTGTAGTTGTTATTTCCTTTAACCTGTAGGGAACGCCACATGGGTCCTTTTGAGGGATCAAATTCTTTTCACTTATCGTTATCTTCTACTTCATCTTCTCCTCAATCAAAGCATTAAATTTCATTCTGACGCAATTGACATATTCAAGCATCTGGGCTACCAGACCTGCAGATTAAGTTTTGTCAATATAAGCAAATTCCGCAATTACTACATTGCCCAACACAGTGTGGCAGACAGGCAGGAGTTCTCGAGTAAGTTATCAATTTTTCTTCTCACTCTACATATATTCACACAGCCCTTTTTTTCATTACCTACCATTTGAATATTATCAACATTTACATTTGTGTTTTATTCTTATTTTTTCACATTGGTTTTACTTACTGAATAGTTCGATTTGTGATTTAATTCATTATTAATTGTGTTTCGCCTAAGGTTAGCCCTTGCTAATTTGATTGAGATAACGAAGCAGAACATTTCGGGAAACAGTGTTCTTATCGTATTTGCGCAAACAAGGATCTTTACCTTGATTCGTCATAAATGAAAAATTTTTGCAATTATAAATAATGACGGAAATAAAAAAAATTAAATCAACCTCTGTCAGACACGAGTCTTCTTGAGTCCCTGTCATGTATTACATTTATAAACAATCATACCCTTGCCGATTATGCGGCCATCTTACGTGAATACAGCCAATTAGTAACATACATACGTTTTAATGTCAATTCTAAATCATGCGCATATCTAAATATTGCAGCCAAGCTAAATTAAAGTGTTCGACAGAAAATGAGAAGCTGCATTTAGGCTTTTATATCATGTCGTTTTCAGCAATGTCATGGGAGTATCTAAGAAGTTCTATGCATAGGCCATAATAAAACTCAACACTTGCTAACGCTGTGTCAGTAAGTGTGTGTGCGACCTCTATTGAAAAAGTGTATCATTAGATATTCGAGATTCGAGCATTTGTATTTCTGATAAAAATGCATACTCTTTTGGAACGAGTTTCGAATAATCTGGCAAGTCACATCCTTTGACTAAAAAATTTTCAGGAATTTAATGTTGATCATCCATTGAATGTCTGAAGATAGCTTCTTTAAATAGACATTGAATGGGAACGAGAGAAGCCAAACAAACGAAAAAATTGATGGAAATTTGATAAGTTTATTTTCATAAATCTCAAGCATTATGATTTTCAGATTTTCTAACTATATGAAAAGTAGAGCAATGAAGCAACAGATGTTTGAAATAGAGAAATATTTACTCGAAATACTTGAGAATGATTCCTTGGCGGATAAGTTTCTATTTGCTATCATTTATCAATTTCATGAGTTTTGGATCTTTCTTTTCATATTTCTGTAATGACATCTTCATACACAATTTTTAAGACTATATTCAAAATTTTCTTGAATCAATCGCGTTCTTGCTCAATTGGACTGAAGCTTAGCAAGCTTGCAAATCATGACATTCATTAACGGTTGTCCTACGCGCTTTTCAATAAGCAGTTAAAGACGAAGCGGGTATAAATAACCCGTGTGTAATATCATCGCATTGCATCTTTTTATTGTTCCGTTTTGAGTGTTTTTGTTAATAATGTGTTAGCACGCTTGAACATTGATGAAAATAAAAATTTGTGGCAAGAATATACCCAATAACTTCAACATCATTGTGAATACATGTGCCGGTACATGTAGTAACTGTAATATCATTAATCACGATGCTACTACCGGTAGTTATCACAGTCAGGCATGCTACAGTGCATATTAGACACATATTCGATACATGTATAAGCTTACATGTAGGCCTACATGTTTGTAAAATGCTATCAATCATCAATAAAATTGTAAATAAAAGACAATGAATTCCTGGAAATCATCTGTTGTTATTGCTGGAAAGAAAAGCTACACACATTCCTTGCAGAGGTCAGATCGATGACTATTGCAACGAGGCTTCTCACATTCTGCACAACAAACGAATGTCTTTCGATCATTGCGCGAAGGACAGAAAGCACATCGAACACTCTTCTCCAAACGAAGTCCTCCGAAGTGTTCAGTTTGAGTAACCGCATAGCCTACGAGTTTCATGGCAGATTTTGTAGATTCTCGAAGGTTTGCTGGTGTCTGAAGGCGTCTTTTGATTTGCTTGTCCACCAGCTGATATCCCGCATTTACGAGAAATTTGTAGTGCTGTTGACATTTTCTCGCTTCTTCAGGATGCTTGTGGTAATACACTATGCAACCGTTATTTCCAGCTATGTCCACCATGTTGGAAAATATCGAGACCGGCCAACGCCGACACTTCCGCTTGCAGCTGAATCCACGAAGTCGCTTGTCCGCGATGTCGACACCTGATTTCGTCCTGTTGTACTCGAGAACAGTGGAGCCATCGCGTTCACCCCAGAGTTCCGTCACATCCCGATATTTCGAACGAAAAGCTCCAAGCGAAATAAGCAATCCAACGAAGGCTTAAAGTTCTGGCAAATCAATAGGAACAAACTTCTTCTGGTTGTCGGGGTTCGCTCGATTCCAGTTGACGGTGATTCGGCGACCTTGCAAATTGGAGTAAAGCACTGTGGTTGTAAGTGTCTTTGACAAGAACATCAGTATAGCCTCTCGTTCATTCGACGGATTCACACCTGCAGCAGGCCCTTGCGTAAAACGTACAATGTTTCTGGCAGGTTCTCTTCCCGCAGTAACACCTGTATTGGTCTTCCACACACGTCCGGAGGGAGATACATATGAGTCTGAGTGGATAGGCACATCGGCTCTCTCATCACCTGATTCAGTTTCCGAATCGCTGTCCATGGTCACTAAATCATTCTCATGTAGAGATTCGTCGTCCACAGGCAACTCGTCGAACTGTTCCTCAGGAACCTGTTCATCACTAGCGACGTTGTCAAATATCTGCATGGAGAGTCGTCCTCATCCTCATCACTATCTTCGAAGCGTCGTTGCACAATATTATTCATAGCCTCAATGGCACGGTCTTTGCATTGACGCTTGGGACGAGAGGCCATCCTACGAGCCGAAGAAAGGATACACAATGTGGCTTATTCACCGCTTTCCTGTTCTATAAGCTTATGTCAAATAAGAGCATGGCACTCCCTCATGTCTGTGAATGATTCTGATTGGTCGCTTCATGATGTCGAACAAGGTTGACACCGCAAGGTTGATACAACACTATTCGGTCGTGCGGTGTGTTTCAGCGGTGTGCTGTTCATTACAGAACTGAAAAATCCTTTCCTATTACGAGTCAAATTATCATTTTGCATATAGTACCAAGTTGGTATTTGTCTTAGAATGACAAATATACATTGAGATGAACTGCCATTCAAAATTTTAAATTTTATGTGTCTTTTCAATGTTGAATTGCGCAGTTTTTCTATGGCTTCTGGCTCAAGATTTTGTGATGTACTATTTTGTGGATTATTGAGCATCAATCACTATAAATTCCGAGATTGAACTGAAATCGAGCTATACAAATAGTACACGGGTATGACTCACCCGATCCGTCCTTAAACCATTATCTTGTTTTTTCTAGTTGTTTATGTGGAATTGTAACTCAAGACTCTCATGGTCAAATGAGGTCATACATTCGCTAAAAGTCACGAAAGGAAGTTTCGCAAATATAAGTACAAGCGAAAATATATTGCGTTGAAGATGGCGTCGGGTGCTGTATACCCGTAAAGTAGGACAACCGTTAATGATATACATGCACAGTTCGTGTTTCAGGTAGATACTATTTGATAGTTTGACAGTAAATCTTAATAGACTTAGCGTATGTAGCTTTGAATCACATCCTTTTCATTTTTGTGAAATGCACTATTTAACCGGCAAGCAACTGCGCTGTGAAAATTTCTGAATCGTTGTCAGCTGATGTCAAAATGCAAACGACAAACTACTCTTCAATATTTGTTTTCACTTCAGTTTGAGTAGCAACATGCAGAATAATATTATCCTCTTCAACGAGAGCGCTCGTACTTTGCTGAGAGCTCAAAGTGAATTTTAAAATAATCGCTGATGAGGCAACGAGCCCAAGTCCGCGTTTGGCTGAATCCTTAACGTGCACAGTCCCTTTCTTAAAAGCTTTAGTTTTTGGGTCACGTTGCAAAGCAAAAAGCGTTTCAAAAAACACCATCTTTGAAAACAATTCAGACATCAAGAGTCAATTGCCTTTTTTAAAATGCAATCAAAAGAAATCAGATTACGCTCCTGTGAAAAACATTAAGTAGCACAATGGATGCCATCGCTGACGACGAACAGATTTTAAGCACGATTTTTATCAAGTTGAAATTAATTCATTTGTTTATATTCCCAGGTTAAAATTGTGCTGGGCATATGCAGTATTACATAAAAATATCGATCTGTTAGTAAGCTTGTTTTAATTGTCAACTTGGACCATGTGTCATCAGAGCAACTATTTGAAATATGCACCTACTTTCTCGAATTCAGGTCAATTAAAATAACTCATGAAATGTGTATCACAGAGCAGCATCAATGCTTCTCAGTTGCTAGTCTAAAGAATGTTAACAAACTTGATCAAATGCGAAATCAAATTTCAACTTACTTGCAATCAAATGCGATTTTGAAACACAATTTTATTTCCAGGTAGCTGTTGTAGCACTTTTATTTTTTTAGATTGCACAGTAATTATCTCCTGTAATATACGAGGAATTTCCAAGGTCGCTAAGTTGATTAAAAAATTGAATTTTGCAACCTGTATACAGTGTACATGTATGTATAGTGCATTATATGTATGCATAATTGCTATCTATTTAAAGGAGATTTCCACACCGACCTGACGACCACCGATATTTACAGGAGACAGCAAGAGCGATGAAATGTGGAAGACCGGTTTTGATTGTTGATCTTTCTCAATTTCACACAAGGAACAACCAACAAGACAGAAAGTGCACATATACATTTACATTATATATATATATATATATATATATATATATATATATATATATATATATATATATATATATATATATATACATATATATACTTTCTGTCTTGTTGGTTGCTTCGGATATGTTATATATGTTCCGGATTTGCAATATACCTGCGCTAAATTCAGTTTGAGCTTCTTCAGATTCATTAATCTAATAATGTATTGCAGTGTGTATAGTGTTGTTATTGCACTAGTATTATTATTAGTGGTTTACGGCATTTAGAGTTGGACCGGCTGTCGAAAAAAAACGTCGATCAATGCCAGGCCTGCCTCCTGTGTATTCAATCGGGGCTGTAATGCGTCTGTAATCAATTGGTTGGAACTGAGATTGTCAGACATAATTTCATCAGTTTTAGACCGGTGGAAATAATTCAGTTTCCATTTAGTATGCATGAGATGCTTGATTTTGTCCTACCTGTAATCTGGATATTTATGCAGAACAGTCATTCATGCCTTCACAACATATCTTGCACGATGAAGGCGACTGAGTAAGGATATGTGAAATGACTCATTTACCAATCCAATGAGTTACTGATGTGTGATGTAATTATTTTAATAATAATTATTATTATGATAGTGATAATTTGTATTTTAAAGTTAGTCATATACAAGCAAATTGACAACAGCAGATAATCAAAATAGTCGTACAAACGGGTACAGCAATGATGCAATAAGATGAAAAATATGTTTGCTGATTGATACTATTATATAGTTATGGGCGATGATAGATGCTACGAAATGTTTTGAGTCTGATTTTTTGTCATTAAACTTTATTTGAGATGATTCACAGAAGTGATATGTACTTCTATACTTGTGAGGAAATTCCAGTGTTTACGGCGTCAATTGAGTAATATCTAGAGCAAAACTTAAGTTCAGGCCTTTTGGGTTCATCTTGATGACCACGAGCTGACGTATGAGACGCTGGAACAAAGAGCTTTCATGGAACAAAGAAAACAATTTTTTTTCATTTCAGTAAATGTTCCAAGACTTTTTGTGACACCTTCACAACGTCAATCAAAGTTCATCGCATGCCGCTAACGCACCAAAGAATGTTCCGCAATCCACTGTCAAATGTTGGCAGTGCCTGCAGACCCTGCTATGATGGCAGACCCTGCTGGCATTACATGCGGTTGAATTGAAACCCAATCATTCATTGCATCTCCTAGGCTCCAAGTGTAATATAAATAATCCCATGCGGTTAAATTTTTTTAATGTATAGACCAATCTTAAGATAGATAGGCTACAACAAACGTATAAGCAGTCTTAAACTATATTACATTTACCCTCTGTCATAATGTTGTATTCCTTTGATTCACTAAGCAGTTTACTCTGCAATGAATTTAGTCAGCGGTATAAGCCCAATTAAATTTCATGTCTGGGGGGCGGGCACGCGCATATGGTGTGCTTATGAACATTGGTTCATCAACTGCCAAGCCGTGATTGTCAAAATTTAAAATGCTAATCAACGCCCTTGTTTTGCTACTTAAAACTGCAGGGATATAAGCCGTGCAGTGCCCTAGATGCGGTTATGGTTACGGGTGTGAACAATTCTGTGGAAGTCTCCCTCTCGGCCTCTAATTGATGTCCGAACTACAAATCCGAAAAATTCAAATTATCCGGAAAACGCTCCCTGAAACGTAGCATAAATAATGCTTCCATCTTCATTGTTACTGGATAAGCTGCTTCGATAAAACGCTGGCTGATTATGAACATTTGGGACTGTGTTTGCCGTAGAAATCTGACGCCAGCGAAGCAAATTCAACTAGAAATACATGTACTGGAAATCTCCCGAACTCGCAGAATAGTCTGCAGTGTACATAACTGAGTTCATAACAAAGCTATTTGGTTATGTAAACTTGACCAAATTGTCTTTCGTTTCAGTAGTATGATGACCATCTTTTTGAATGAATAATCGAATATGGTTTAGAACAATGTCCATGAATTTTCATGATTAGCATCAATACTTTTAAATGAATGTGACTTTAATCAATGATAAAAAAATTGATAAGTTAATAACTTAGTTGATTGCTCAATTATTATCTGTATCTTTAATAAGTTGCAAGAATAATACTTATGATACAAGTTTTAGAGCTATGTCGTGCTTTGCCAATACCAGCAATCGAAGACCAGACATGAAAATGCAAACCCAAATCCTAATCCGACAATCATTTACTGAACACAATCTGAGTAAGATCGAGTGCGTATCCCGAACATACACATGAGCATAATTCTATACGTAGTAAATGAATATTCAAGTGCTGTAAACAATTAATGCTAATAAAGATTTTACAATTTTAATGTGAATGATAGGGATATTTGTAACTTTCTTGATTCAGTTTTCTTCACAGTTTCCAAGAGATTGCTTACAAATGTTGACAGGTAGTTCGCATGAGTTATTCTTCCAGCTCGGAGAACGGCTTTACTCGTCGCTCGGATCCAATAATCTGTGACGCGCAGTATAAGCCCATCTGCAGAATTTCGTCACTCCAATTTAGCTTTTTTGCGCAAAGACTATGTAGTTCCTCAGTCTTTGTTTTTCAATTTGGCATTTCAATTGGTCAGGCATGTGCTCCGCCTATTGTCTTCTTGCCTACATTTGTAGCTTCGTGTCCAACTCACAATATAAATTTTTTCACACATGTTTCACACCTGCGTGTCACGGACTTCGAACGTGATTTTGTCCCAGATATGATAATGATTATTCATTTACTACTATACATGCATAAAACGGCACTCAAGTACACATGCATGTGCAACGAAATGGCAACAAAGTCGAATGAGTAAATGTAGGGCACTTTCGAATCAATGTCACTGATATAAGAGAATACGTCACTGTTAATAAGAGTAACATTAGCATCCCTTTCAATTGTTCGTATAGAAGTGGATTATGCTTCAAGTTCCAAATGTTGACAGCAGTGTTTTTGAGCGGTTCGAAATTCCTCTTTCGCTCGCTCATCTCTCATTTCCTCATAATCCCTTCGCTCGCTCACAGGTCAAAATTATCAAAAAATGCCGTGCGCTCGCTCGCGCATCCCTTAAAGACATATGAAATTTATATACAGCGCATTTCCTACAAGCATTCTTGTGATTCCATGTTTTAAGCTAATTCCAAAGCTAATTCCATGTTTTAATTAAATGTCTTTTTTGCATGTAAAAAGAAATTCTTCATTTTATTTTAGTTGAAATTTGATATGCACGCTAAAACAATGTATAAACTACAATAGTCTACAGGAAAAGTGCGTTGGGTTGGCATTGGAATGCATTGGAATGGCTAATTATGAAGGAAATCATTCCACATTTCTCCTATGCATGTTGGAGTTTTATTCCATTTACAAATCTATCTCATCAATCTCATTTTGTATTCATAAGCAACTTCCCAGCACATTCAACCAATTTGGCATCGCAAATAGCAGTCATTGAGCAGATTTATACTCGAAAGTTCGGTAATTTCAAAATTTTCAAAATACTGTCAAAATTGGTGATTTTGCATCTTGAATTGCTATTTAGGGCGCTTAAAGAAAGCCCCTTAATATGTTGCACCGTGAATTCCATGCGATTTGCAGCATTTATTTGGAAGCTCAGAGGGGAGGCAAACTCGTCTCAACACTGCACAAGCATTTAATTCCTCTACAATGCGAGTCAAAAAATAGTAAAACGTAAAAAGTTAATTGATGTGTAAATTAGCACAATTTTAAAATAAAAAGTCTTTCTTTCTGAATACACAATTCAGGTCTCAGGTGCCGTATAGATACACTTTCAGTGATTGAAAATTGCAGTGAGCCTCTCGTCCTCTTGAAAACCGTAAACCCTTGCTTTTCTTTTTATAGCAGCTTTGACTTTTCCGAGCACTCAGCATTTACATATCAATTAACTCCTCTACAATGCTAAAATATGTTGATGATGTGCTCGTATGCATAATATCTGGTATGCGACGGCTTCATTTTCATGAAGATGTTATAGCCATTAATGCAGAAGTCTCAAATGTTGTTCAATTTGTTGTTCAATGCTGGAAAGACGAACGGTTTGATTTAGTACAGCGAACTTTCCAGTAGAGAGCAATGATATGTGGAATCATTGATTCCATCAGTTGACTCCTTTTTGAGAGTGATTCCGGATGAAATCCTTCAATGGAAAGGACATATATTAAAGAAATCAGCTCCAAGTGTGCACAGAGTCAAAAATGTTGTGACTGAAGTAGAATTCCTGACTATCTATCGTGGTGTCATAAGATCTCTACCTTTCTCGTTTTTAGTAGCATTTCAAGAGAAGACTCATATTCTGGAGAGTTCGCAAAAAACTTTCATTGAAAATTAAAGGACATTTATACTTTGGAGGATCTCAGCAGTAGAAGGGAGTGACATACAGTGAGCTTTTTAAAAATCTGCTTATACACTGTAATCTGGCACCTCCTAAAGCAGAAGAAATCTGCATCCTAAAGCGCCACACACTAAAATTTCAGAAGGCTAAGTTGAATTAGTAGGCTAGCATACTGAAGAGAACAATAACCCTTAGACGTAAGCATCTGCATAGAGGAGAGCGTGAGTCACTGCTTGCCAGACAGCAGGAACGCTGTCGCATAACAATAGCTGCTATTGAGGACATCATAAGTTCACGTTGCTGTATGTACGTGAATCATTCTCCGCTTCATCTCTCCGAGGCTATGTAGCTGGCTTTGACTTCGAGTGGCAAGTTGACTTTCTGTCAGTGATATTGCAATTAAATTGTTTAGTGAAATTATCTGTTGAAGTTGTGCAGTTGTAAATTGCAAATATATGGGTATCATGATGTCATGCCAGGAGACTACATCTTTCCCATTAACGTCGATCGAAATACTGGATAAATGGAAAAGAAATATAATAAGACTTGAAGCCAAATGGCCAAAAATCTGCATTCTACATTTTCTCGTGATCGTCAATCGTGACAGATATACTGATCAATCTGGTTCATCAACCAACGGCAGCTCTGAAAAATGAGGTGAGTTTCCTGTTTGCTCTCGTAGCCTATTCGAAAGAGTTGTAATGCATGCATGCTGTATAGCACTAATGTAAATCGAGTCAGCGACTTCTGTAGTTAAAATGACACTTTTCATAACGGGACTTTTTGCGGATAAATGGAAATTATAAATTTCAAAAAGCTGTAAATTTTCGAGGTAGGCATACATTGTATTTGTCACTTTCATGCATTCATTAGCGTTATCTGTGCTCGGTGAAGCCTCTGAGAAGCAAATGCGCACATTCAATGCAAAGTTCTAAATACTTTGATGTACACATGTATCATTTATGTGTGGTCAATTATATTCAGAATATTCGAAAATTGGTTTATCTCAATGAATTTTAATAGAAATACAACAATCAATTTTGTACTTAGTTTATTGGAGGCACGCATTAGTTGAATGTAACTTGCTAATGTAACCATTTATCACCAACTGTCATGATAATCTATAGTCAGATAATAGTATAGACATCGAAAAAATGCAGTAGACGACACAGAAGGACATTCGTTTCCATATGTAGTAGAAGTCTTTCCTGATTCATACATTTAAGAAGAAACATCTTTGTAAACATGTGCTTAAAATTTCGCACTCAATCTTTTAAACGTTTTTATCTAATCTATTAAAATTCTGCTGCCATATAGTTGTGAACTCGCTTAATAAATATTCATCAAAATATATGAAATTCCGGATGTTGAACTATGGGCCAAGAGACTACTGACAAATTAAAACTTCTATACTTCTGTATAAAATCTTCTGCCAGTAAATATCCTTCTTGTCAGTATTCAAATATCCGCGGTTTTTCTACAATGTCCAGACACTATTGGATACAAACGTATTTTTTAATGTACGGCGTTTGAGTGTTCCACTTCTATAAATATTCAGTCCATCCTGTTGGCTACTTTTTAAAAGTAAATCCATTTTAGCAATTAAAGTATCTTTCATACTCTATTCATATCAGTCATTACTATTAAGTTCTCAACGTAGCATGATATCAAGGCAAAAATAGACTCCAGCACAAATAGGAAAGACTAAACAGTCATTAACACAAAAAGAGAAGATTAATTAATTAATAAAGAATGTTTCTATTCTGTAAAAATACATGATAAGGTAATTCTGATAGCAAGAAAATGTCCGCCTATTGAATGGAACTTTTTTATTCTTTTTCATAAAATCATCTCATGATCTTTCCATTTTTTAATTTTTATAAATGTTCTGACGACGATCTATATAAGCCATGCCAGTTATTATTTTTGAAGTCAACTTAGCTCATGCATGTTTGGTAGAGACCGGTGACGCTCATATTGTTTTCATCTGATTAATAAGTACGGCTACTTGTTGCCGACAAATAGAAGTTTGCAGGACAGTGCATGCTGTCCTGAAGTGGAGAGTCAATAAGAAACATATGCAGTATTGCATTAGAACTTTCAAACGAAAGTTAGTACTTGTGAATATGGATTATTAGCATAATATTTGCTATTTTTTGGAGATATGAAGCTCGTAAATTTCCATAATCTGTAGAACATCGAATAACTAAGAAAGGAGCCAATTTTCTGCAACAAGAGGTTTCATCATTTTATCAAAGTACATGTGTATGTATTCAATTCAGCATTGATAAATTATATTATCTAGGCGTATATCAAAATAGATAGCGTAATAAAAGTAATTAAAAAAATACGATATGCTCTATGTATGCATGATTATCAGAAATTCTATTTTTTTCAATTATCTGTCAAATCAAAAACTTCGAATTTTTGAAGAAATCATAATTTGTTCAGCCTGCTGCATGTAACATGTAGATCTGACGTCCTTTGTATCTTAAAGTTAATTATTTTCTTCTTCCTGATTTCACATCCATATTCCTAACTAAAATTCCTTTTTCTTTTCAGCAATCATTTCGACTGGAATATCAGTGAATACAAATATATGGTGTCCAAATATTATATATGTGCTTTGACGGATGCAGCATCTATCCACCACGGTACATGTAGTTT
Organism: Prostheceraeus crozeri; assembly: GCA_907163375.1. Classification (NCBI taxonomy): domain Eukaryota; kingdom Metazoa; phylum Platyhelminthes; order Polycladida; family Euryleptidae; genus Prostheceraeus; species Prostheceraeus crozeri. Next base: position 21,252 of record CAJQUW010004435.1, read on the forward strand.
GTTTCTAACATATAATCTCCAACGCAATCGACAGTATTTGGCCACCACAGAGACTGCTGGCAGGACTTCTTTTTCTTCGTGTGCGTCCACATCTTCACCAAGATCAGTGCACAGATCTGTGAATTTTTTGGTGTCATAAATTACTTTGAATTCTTTAGTTTCGATCTTTCTAAAATAATTCCTTGATGATTTCCATGATGTTATAGAGCTGCAATATCTGTTAGTTTAGATCGTAATTTACTTGAACAATAATAGAGATTGATTTGCATATCTAGAGCACTTAATTGTTATTCGATATTCGCATCTTGAGAAAATCTATTTGTTTACTTTATCTCTATTTGCAACTGTTGATCTACGATTTCACACATGCTTTTATCCACATAATTCTGTACTAAATATCCTGCATTTTCTGACATTTTTTCTGTCCCGAACACTGATTATATTATTAGCATTTGTATTTTTTCACTACCGAAAATTGCGTGGTCAGGCCAAAATTTTCATTGTACATGTATACAGAGATTTCCGTTGCATCTTGTATACATAAATAGAAACCACCTTGAATTGTACTTCATATTTGGTACTGGTGTCAATTTTATAAATTTTCAAGTGAATTTCAGGTTAAAGTTTGTTTTAATGTGTTTCGAATTGTACAACACTTATGTCATGTTCTCATTTGCATTACAGTACTACAGAAAGGGTCAAAGGGTTTCTTATTTCTTTTAGAGAGAGGATTGGTTTGTAAAGCAAGAAATAAATATTGAATGAATATAAAGACAGCTTTGTCCTGCAATAAATCTCCTCAATGCGTAACCCCTCTATTGCTGAATAAAGATTAGTAGGTGTCAATGTCATAAGGGAAAAGTAGAATATGGCATTGAAAAACTGTTTTTAGTAGGAGGTGAGAGGCTAGCCTTCTAAAAGGCGCATGCTTTAGGATTTTTTTTTATTAGTTATAACGAATAAGTGTCTTGCTTTAGTGAGGTGATTCCATCTCGCTTTTAAAGGAGGTCTGGTTTCAGTG
>CAJQUW010004436.1:0-25400 GCA_907163375.1 Prostheceraeus crozeri
ATGTAGAGGATGTATTGTTTTGTGGGGTTGTGGGGGGGATTGAGGGTTAGTTTGAGGGTTGGAGAAGAGGATGTATTGGTATTAGTGAGATATATTTCAGATTATTAGGGGGTCTGGCAGCACATGTTCCTTTGTTACTCCCGTTCTGCTGGACAGTGTTCTAAAATTAACTTGCTAAAGTCAATCACAAACGCGAGGTATAACCTTTATCATGGGCTAATAGGCTGAGTTGTAATGACATTTACACACGCACTAACTGGAGCTTTACTCACCAAGATATTTAAGCTACAGCTTATCGCGACAAGTTATAATACTCGGCAATTAGGGAATCCAAAAGTTTCTCCAAAGGTTCTCAGACTGAGACGCAATTCTCTAGCAAGACACCAATAATCAACAGTTCAGCCGTCGAGCTTACTTGGATATCCCTGGTTTCAATCATAGACTTGAGTTCCTCTAAAACTTTTCTTGACGCACGGGTTTTTACGTCCCTATATCTTATATGTATTCTAACAGCTCTTAGCCGTTGACCTCTACCTATACAAAACTGAATTCAGCAAGAGTTTGCACCGTAGATTGGTCAACTACTACCGTACTACGAGATAATTCTATACACAGCACAAGACCCGCCGCATAGAAAGCATCAACTACACGTGATAAAGTCAACGAATAATCATTATTATCAACAGCGAGGTTTGAATGGATAAAATCATTCTGCTACATTTCCTCCTTATACATAAATGCGCACACAAGATACTTCCTTCCCGAGTAGCAAAGTATTACACGTTGCGAATTAGATAATACATCAAAACAATGATTGCCTAAAAAGACTTTTGACTGATTTCATGTCTTATCTGCTCACTACTAGCATTTGAACAACATTTACAGCGTCTTCGTGAATCATCAAAAAATAATATACTAGAGCGTGTACTCTCGGTCTCAACTTTTTTCACGCTAGATGCGGAAAAGTTTAGCATTCGAGACACAACGAAGCATGTACATGCATATTCTAAAACACAATGGTCGAAGCTAACAACGATTGACAACACTTCCATAAACCATATAAGAAACTTAAAAGATTGATTCCTACCACTAATGGAGATCAAATCTACAGCGCAACGGTAAGCGCGAGAACGAAGCGATGTGTCATGGAACCCAGTCTATCTACAATTTGCTGCATGATTGTAAAGTAAGAGAACTATCTTGTTCCATCAGCGAATCAAACCTTCATTTTCTTTCTGAATGCATTCATAAGTCCTATGAATCTTCATCTCCTAGTTCTTTCTGAAAAAGTCACAAATTTTAGTTTGTTCGCTTGACTTACTTTGGTACTGTAGAATTTGATTCGACAATAGCGAACTTCACTGACGATTTCGACCATGACGTTATTCGAGTTCTTGAGACAAAGCTAATTTATTAGACATCACTCATCAACGATCAGCCAGAGCTGTTTTTGCAGATCAATCACTTCATCAGTTGGCTGCAAGACACAGCCGATCATCATCATCGTTATCGTCCGTCAAGCCCATCAATGATTTCTACGGGACCATCTCTCAAGACATTGATCGAGACTATGCACAGTTTGCATCCATTATCAAAAACTCACATAGACTTGAGTATCGATGAAGAAATTCCCATTTCGATAATGTTCTTGAATTCATCTCTGATGTCAATCCATAGATCAATCTTTCAACCGTCGAGTATATGCGATTCTAACTCTCCTCGGAGATCCGACGACCTTCATAAAGTCATTTCTGTAATTGCTTCCGACGGAACGCGAAGCCACTGATACTCGAAACCATCGTTAAAGCACATCGCGAGAATCGTCACGACTCGCCAATTTGGTAGCGGACGCCACGTTTTGTCCAGAATCTAAATTTGCTTATCGATCTGTCGTACAAAAGATCCTGCGTAATAATGTAGCTTTGCACTCAGATGACTCCGGCATCGCGCAATGGTTGCAGCCTAGACAAGTGTGTGTTGGGTGGCACAAACTGTACAGAAGTGATAGCTTTATGGCTAAGCTGTCAAATCGGACCAGGGAGGACAATTTCGAAATAAGAAGAATAATTTACGCCCTGAATTCTGGATTAGTTATTACAGGCTCCACGCGTGGAATATTCTCGACGTATCAAACTCATAGCAATTCTTATTAGAGCGCATAATCTAATCCACAAGTTGCAGAGACGTTTCACCTCCACGAACAACTCCCTCGGGTGTCTCGCCGTTTCTTCCAAAACAAGTCAGATGAAGCTTTCTCCTGACCAAACAACAGGCAAAAAAAGAAACCGTTATATCTGCGTCTCTCCACTTTCGTCGCAGACATTACAACCGATGAGCTTATCTCCTTTTCTTCTCTAACGTCTCATATGATCTCGTAAGGTCTTGCATGCGGTATACCAGACCCTGTCTCATCTACATCAAAGAATGTCTGAGTTTCATTTGAACGCCGTACCATATGGACGCGAAGTCGCTTACTCCAATCAGCTACAACTTCTTCGGAAACAATTTCCATTTTCCCTCACAGAGGACAGTACACACCAAACATCGACGCGTTTCCTGCAAGATTTCCCCAACCATACCACCTTTTGCGTCCCCGAGAGGTTTAACACGGACCATATTCTTCAGCGGCAAGAATCCTTGCCTTCTCCTGAATCATTCGGGCCACCCTTTATATTTATAATTTATCGGTACACTTTCTTGTCTCTTTGCCTCTTGAACCATTGCACATACAAATCACTCACAACAATCCTTTAACGACAACTGTTTTTCTCGACTTTCTTTGCATTGGCATTTTTTGCCGTTTTTCCCGAGCATCTCTGCGAAGCGATCTCTCTGCTTTAATTTGAAAATTATCGATATGTATCTAGTTTTTCTCCGACCTATCTATTCATATTGCGCGGATGTATAACCTGCAGTTTCGCATCTTTTCATGGTCGTATAGTAAAACTTTACGCGTCGATTAAGCGCCATCTTTTCGCGAACCATGTTTCAACTACGCGAAATAGCGCCTAACGGTGTATGGTGGTGAGGTAAATTTAGGTTCTAATCAACGTGAGGTCATAGTCTATCACGATGACGGTAATGTCATCTCTGCTTGCGCGTTGACTTGCGTCTTGCGATTTTTCTGACATGGACCAAATAATTGCTCTGAAACGCTGATGCGGCATTGATATTCGATTGACAATGCGAGACGGGAGCAAACGACAATGAGACGCGACCAAAGATTGAAGTTTGAAAGCAAGATCGCTATTCTTTAAGCTGAATCTCACTATTGGTCCATCGTTGTGTTGCACGTGACAAGGTCTTTCAATTCTACAAATTACTATGCAGCCCTTATCGCCTCGGATAATTTCAGGGGAAGAATGAAACCAGTAATCTTGGAGATGTATTGCGACTCATTTATATGACAGAGCTAAAAGTGAGGGACTAACCAAACTAATGATGTTTGTTTTGTATAATAACTACATCAAAAGTTAGGGAAACATCTACAATTCCTTTAATCGTCCCACCCGCAATCAGCACGTCGTAAGGAACAGAGGATCAGAGCGAACAATTTAGCCAACAATCTAACTTTTACTTGAAGGTCCGTAATCGCTTTTTGATCTCACACGGAGAGAATAAATTTGTTGATAGGCTTCCGTTCAATCGAACTCTCTTCCTAACGTTTTTGTTGGACATTCTCTGATTGCTGCCTTGATTATTAACCACAACCACCCAAAAAAAACAAACAACAAAACCACAAGACCTACCCAGACCTCAATTTTTTCCAATTATATTTAGCCACAAGAGCCACATGAAAAAAATTTGCGACCCTGTATCTTTCGACACTTTCGCAATTTCTCCCTTCTACAGATCCAGCAATATACCGGGTTTTAGTTTCCACTTGAAACCTTCTGCTCATTTTGCCGCATCAAGAATATCGGCGTCAAGGTACAACTTATCTAATATTGCTAAAATAACATTTTCCACCTAGTTATGAATGACTCTGAATAGCACGCTTGACTTTCCATAACACTACATTTTTGATAGCATAAGAAATAATAATAATACAATTCATGATACATATACTCATTCTCCAATATCTTAGTGGACTCACACGATTTCGCTAGTCATACACCGATGCGGCGTACTGAAAGATTAGTGATTTAATTGCACACGCTACGCTACAAACTCTAAGATGGTTGCACAAAAAGTCCATATTCCACATTACAATTCATTGCAAGAATATAGAGACTCATAATTCTTCAGCGACTCTTCGACATTAATTATTATTAGATGGTGTCTTGAATTTCCAAAATGCTAATTACTTTACTGACAAGATAAACTTGAATGCAAAACGGATGGCTTTAATCAGACAGACGCACAAAGCTAAACTAACTTCTTTAAGCTCATCTAATTTTTATGCAATTCTGTTTTTACAGCCATTTGATGATCAATCGAAAAATTTTAAAAATGAATAGTTTGAATTGAATTTTAAAATGCTATTATAGTCTCTAACAAGATCAACGGCCTGAATGTAATGTACATTGAAGACAAAAGTATACGGAAATAATTTCACCCAATTACGTTGTGTGTCAAATAATCGATCATTTATAAGGGGATCTAATTCTAAAACTTCCCTACACGAGACAATTCCTGACATAAATAGGCACTCAAGCAATAACTAGACGAATTACTAAGTTGCTAATATGTAGCATACTTTACTGTATAATACCATACTATAGATTGCACACAGCTTCGCACACCGTATACTGTTAGCAAACACTGCACTATATTCTCCCAAATTTATTTACTATTTTGAATCTACCCATTCATACCCAATTGATATGATTCATTAAAAATGTCATTAATTTCACGGACACGGTAATTTTCATTTCGCCGAAGACAATGCAGACTTTCGAGTTTCCCATTGTGACTTTTCCATCAGATTGAGGTTAGGATCCTTTAATTAGAGTGATATTGAATTTGCAATTTACGATGACTTTTAGATTTGAAAATTGGACAGTCAACACATGCGATGCTTACTGAACATTCCATCACTGAAGGATATAGTACGTTTTAAGAAAAATATGAGCCCCAAAGATTTTCAGACTTTTTCAGACTATTCTTAATCAAATTATGCGTCCAACAGCCGCTGCGAGCTTGAGATGTACCTCTCCCTCACTCGTTACGTATGCTTAACTTTATTGCATCGCATCAACTAATTCAGATCTTCCACTACCACAATGCGTCAATCATAAAAATCTATTCGCAATCAAAGTTTCAAAACGATTTATTCAATTCGCAGCAACTACGCAAGTGACTTTCGCATCTCCCAAATTGAATCTTTTAGATCTTCGTTGTTCGAAATAAAGATATACTCTAGGAATCTCTCATCCGCTCGTGATGGAGATCACATTCTGAGAATTCTTTCAAGCAATCCGCCAATTGTACTGTCTAACCACAAGCGGATGTAAAAAAAATAAATTAGATCCCAAACGCGCAGCACTGGTTAACTGCAGACATTCAATCAACAACCTTCCTGAATTCTTGGGGCATTCAATCTGTCCTCTAGGTTTTATCTACACCCATTTCAAATTACTCGTCAATATGAAGAAGATAGTCCATGCTTCAAAGAATCGCATAAATCTGATATCATATTCGAGCTTCGGACTTGATGTCCGCCACCATATAATGTAGGAACCCTCTATCTACCGAAATTATGCAAAATCTCAGTTTTTTAATCATGAATTGACCCATGACTTATGAATTCCCGATCAATAAGAAACACATGCCGCTTACAACAGCGCGGCGGCGAAACACACAGCGCCGTCATACGCGATCTCGGTCAACAACAAACTGCTGTTTTGACAATGTTAAAACTGTCAACAAGCTTCCCTTCATAACCATCATGCGTTAAGTAAGCTCCCCCTCATGGTCCGACGTCAATTACAACAATTTTTACATGTCAAAGCCGCAAAATAGACACTCCAGTCATTTAGAACAGTGCACAATAAAGTCTGGCGTAATAAATGGTTATTGGGAAATCGACGATTTTTCGCCAGTGATGAGCTACCTGACGAAATAACCAGTCAATGCGAGAATTACGACATTTCTCGGTCGGACCTACATTATACGCGTTTAGGCTGAACTATCAAATTAATGCATTTTCGTCAATCATTGGCAATAAGAACCTGTATATAGTCCGAATTTGCTTCACCATTCGAAAATTGCAAGCGACCTAGCACCATAAAGCGTTATTTGTGACATCGTCATCGTAATGCTAATTGTATGGAAAACCTTGCATTGAGGTAACAGACTGCAAAGCTAGCGAGAAAACTATTTGAAAACCGTCCCAAACAGACTCAAGAAAGGCTCCGCCCAAACGGCCCTGAAAAAAGAACCCACCACCAACCCCACCAAGGCATAACCAAAAATACCACCACCCCCACCACCTCCCCCCCCCAAACCCCCCACATCCAGCACGGACCCCCCCTCCACACAACAAACCCCCCCACCCAACACACCAACTCCCCCCACCCACCACACCCCAAACACACCTACCCACAACCAACCACCCCACCCCCACACCTCCACCACACCCCCACCCCCAGCAACCCCTCCACCCCCAACCCACACCACTACCAAACAACCCACCCACCACCCTCCCAACACACCAACCCTCCAACAACACACCCCCACTCCCCCCCACAACACACACCCACACCCCCCACCCCCCACCCCCACCACCCCCAACCAAACCAAAAACACCCCACCCCCATCACACCACCACCCAACCACCCACCCACCAACACCCCCCACACCCCACACAACCCCAACCCCCCCACAACCACCCACACCACCTCCCCCCCCCCCCACACCCCCCCCCCCCCCCACCCCCCCCCCCCCCCCCCCCCCCCCCCCCCCCCCCCCCCCCACCCCCCCCCCCCCCCCCCCCCCCCCCCCCCCCCCCCCCCCCCCCCCCCCCCCCCCCCCCCACCCCCCCCCCCCCCCCCCCCACCCCCCCCCCCCACCCCCCCCCCCCCCCCCCCCCCCCCCCCCCCCCCCCCCCCCCACCCCCCCCCCCACCCCCCCCCCCCCCCCCCCCCCCCCCCCCCCCCCCCCCCCCCCCCCCCCCCCCCCCCCCCCCCCCCCCCCCCCCCCCCCCCCCCCCCCCCCCCCCCCCCCCCCCCCCCCCCCCCCCCACCCCCCCCCCCCCCCCCCCCACCCCCCCCCCCCCCCCCCCCCCCCCCCCCCCCCCCCCCCCCCCACCCCCCCCCCCCCCCCCCCCCCCCCCCCCCCCCCCCCCCCCCCCCCCCCCCCCCCCCCCCCCCCCCCCCCCCCCCCCCCCCCCCCCCCCCCCCCCCCCCCCCCCCCCCCCCCCCCCCCCCCCCCCCCCCCCCCCCCCCCCCCCCCCCCCCCCCCCCCCCCCCCCCCCCCCCCCCCCCCCCCCCACCCCCCCCCCCCCCCCCCCCCCCCCCCCCCCCCCCCCCCCCCCCCCCCCCCCCCCCCCCCCCCCCCCCCCCCCCCCACCCCCCCCCCCCCCCCCCCCCCCCCCCCCCCCACCCCCCCCCCCCCCCCCCCCCCCCCCCCCCCCACCCCCCCCCCCCCCCCCCCCCCCCCCCCCCCCCCCCCCCCCACCCCCCCCCCCCCCCCCCCCCCCCCCCCCCCCCCCCCCCCCCCCCCCCCCCCCCCCCCCCCCCCCCCCCCACCCCCCCCCCCCCCCCCCCCCCCCCCCCCCCCCCCCCCCCCCCCCCCCCCCCCCCCCCCCCCCCCCCCCCCCCCCCCCCCCCCCCCCCCCCCCCCCCCCCCCCCCCCCCCCCCACCCCCCCCCCCCCCCCCCCCCCCCCCCCCCCCCCCCCCCACCCCACCCACCCACCCCCCCCAACCCCCCCCAACCCCCCACCCCCCACCCAACCCCACCCTCAACCCCCCCCTACCCCCACCACCCTCCCTGCTATTAGACGATGCACATAAAAGTTAGGACAGAACAATTTACCATAGACTACAATACTTCGCGATGTAATCACAAACGATTGGAGCGCCCGCAGTGAAGGTGGACCAATCGAATTACCCATAAATTCTAACAAGCTTCCATTACACAATTATCCATACAAAATAACCAATACGTTCTTAACTCTTCTACTTTCATTTTAGCACTTATAACATTCCAAAATACCCAATAAAAAAAAAAATAAATCATATTTCAATCATGTATCACAGTTTTCATCCAGCAGCACAAAAAAGTCATATGGAAGCCATGGGATGGTACAGAGATGAAGCAGAAAATTTGATGTTGAAACAAACAGTGGGCTTTGTAAAGCGATCTGCTATGATTAAAGATAGTAGAGTATGTCAGCTATATGGTCCGCTGAATTTAGACTTCTTTAGACAGTCAAAGTTTTTACTCTGTAATACCAGCATGCGACTCAAGCTGACAATTGAATAAGCCTGAAATTTGCGCTGAATGCATTTGCTAAAGTTGACAATTTTAGAATTCATGTGGAAGATATTGCACTTTACATCGTCGAGTATACCGAATCCAAGTGTCATTAGAGGCATGCTGAAGGTCTTAACCGCCAAAATGCCATTTACCCCGTTCAGCATACAAAGCTTCTCACCTTTACAATTCCGAAAGATCAAAAGAGTTTCATGAAAGATGGCCTCTTTCCATCGGAAGCACCGAAGCTCCTCATGGTGGCAATGGTTGAAAATGATGCATTTAATGGTAATATAAAGAAGAATCCTTTCAATTTTAAACACAATCAGTTAAGTGAAATTGCTTTACGTGTTAATGGTGTGAGTCATCCTGGTCCACCCTACAAACCAGATTTTGCTTCGGATCAATTTATGCGCAGTTATGTTGATTTTATGGATGTCTTTGGCTTTTACAATACGGATGATACCAACGGACTGACTATGAAAGAGTTTAAGAGTGGATATACTATTTATGCATTTGATTTGACTGCTGACAGCGATATTAGTGCACCCTATCGTCAAGCGAACGTGCCTCATAATATTCGTTTGGATTTGACGTTCAAAAGAACACTACCTGAGACGATCAATGTATTAATTTATGCAGTCTTCGATTCAAATATTGAAATTACAAAGTATCGTGACGTGATTCTTCAGTATAATCGTTAATGAGTTGGTTGACTGCTGACGATATTAAGACTAAAGTGCAGCGTAATGCAGACGAAGCGACGTTGAAAGCTTTCGATAATGTCTATTCACTCGATACCTTACCACCTGCAGTAAATCACTATCCCATCTTTATTGTGCTAAACACTCATTCACAGAATTTAGGCGGTGAGCATTGGAAAGCGATCTTTATTGGAGAAGACCGACGTGGTGAACTATTTGACTCTCTTGCTCAACCTCCAAATATACCAACACAGCAGTGGTTGAGAAAACATACGCGTCAATATCAGCGAAATGAACGCATACTACAACATCCACTTTCATCAACGTGTGGTGCTTTTGTACTGTACTTCATCTTAAAACGTTTACATGTATCTCGATTTGCATCTGTTATTCAAAACTTTTCATGTAATCCATCCTCTAATGAAAAAATGATTTGTAAGTTCTATCATGATTTGAAATAAAAACATCATGTTGGAAAAATTGTTTTTTATTTTACAATCCGCTGGGTACGTACATACTCAATGAGATAGTCTAGGATCATATTTGCTTGTTCATGAGATTTTAGTCCAGTAATGATCACTTTACTATTATGAAAGATTGCCACATGCACAGGCAACCAACAACTAATGAGAGCTGCAGGAAAAAGTTCGGGTTCATAACACAAACTGTAACTGCTGGTACGAATCTTCAAAAATGATAGACTGTCACTCAATTGAGTAGAGATCACCATATTGTCCACAGTCAGATTCGACATCACACACCTCTCCCTCTTCCATATCCGACGTAGTAGTCTCTGTAGCTCTAAGCGCATTGACTGCGCCGATGAATGAGAAAGGGCGCCGAGAATCTGTACAGTCCCATTTGGGAAGAGTTGAAGATTCCGTGAATTGTTCATCTTCACCACTAACATTTGAGGACGGCCCGGTAATACTTGCTGTTTGGAAGCTGTTGGCGTAATGTTGTGAGATCGATTTTGGTGTAGAGTCTGAAGCGACGGAGAATGTTGACGATGGTGTAGCGATGGCGCTTCATGATGAAAGAATGAGTAAATTGAGCGATGTACCTTCCTTTTATACTTTTCCCAACTACCTTGATGAAATGTGAAGTTAGTATGAAGTTGGGAATGATAGAGTTGAATTCGCCGATTGTTGACGCGCAGCCAGATGCGATTTCCAATACGTGAATGTCTTTTCATATAGAAGTATTTCAAGTCCTTCATGATATGATGTAGAGATTGAAAATGACGATAAGATAAAACAAACTCTCTTCTCACATTTCCAGTTGAATCTTTGAAATAGACGTTTCGATCATGATCCGTTTCAATATGTTGTAGGGAATCTAATTTCCAACTCATGGTGCGTGGTAATCATATCTGATTAAGATTTGCATAGTAGGGCGATGAACTCACGACGAATAAATGTCATGATGGAGCGATGTATGTATCTTCTATACTTCTCCCAATTGTATTTGCGAAATGAGAAACAGTTTGCGGAATGAGAATGGTAGATTTGAATTTCATTTCTGTAATGTTGAAGCCAAACTTGATCACCCAAGGAGATGAATCTTAATGTTTCAAAATATTCCAAATCCCTCATGATATCATTGAGGTTGACAAATTGTCGCCATGTTAATGTAATTCCTCTTGATGTATGACCATGAGAATTTTTGAAATGTACGTTTCCATCACGATCAACTCTGATATATTGTAGAGAGTCCAAAATCCAAGTCTTCATGATGTTATGCAAAGTTGCAGATTAGCAATATAAAAATGTCGTTTTATCATATTTTGCTTAGCAATGCGGCTACAAAGAGATTTACTAGCAATCGAGCCGCACTCTTTTCTACTCCCATTGATCATGCACAACAGCTAAATGGGAATTGGGAAGTGGGTGTCACTCAACTTGTTTATAGCAACTGTGTCTATACTTTTGATCATGAGGTGATGACTATTAATATGAGGCGTACAGCTGCTTATCAATGTGAAAAGGGGTGCCGAGTATACATTCCACAGTGGCCAAAGAAAGATCTCTTATCATGTAAAAAGTTTATATATGATTTCTTGAATAAAGCGTGTAAACATATTGTCCAATTTACTCCGCACAATGATGATTATAATTATGTACATCATGTAGTTGAGAAAGATTGGATTGTTGGTTTAAGTCCAAGTTTAAGAAATGATTTAGGCTACCTCGCTAGCGCCTTAACAAGCTATGATAATTTTAACGTTAATTACCACATAAGTGGTCATAAACAGTTAATATATCGAGAGGAAGCTTATTATGTAGATCTTATTCCAAGAAATGAGAAGACGTTGGTGAAGAAGATTGTGATTAAGCCAAGAAAGACAAACATGACTCCTGAAACATTATTGAAGAAATTTAATTATCTCCTTCGAGTTGATGACAAACAAGTGGCAACATTGACTTATATTAAATCATCTAATCATATTGCAATAAGCAAATTAAATGATGATGATCTAGTATTAGTTTGTTCAAAAGATTTTCATCAGTTCTTACGACATCGTTCTGCAGCTGTTCATGGAAAATCTGATATGCAACATTTACCATGTGAAAGGTCAAATCAATTTGATACAGAATGGGCCGTATCTTTATACAGAAAGTGTGTAGAGCCTTTTGGTGGTTTCTTACATGAAACAAGAGTGTTGATGCCTCGCATTATTACTTCGGTTAAATTGGTTGTAGATTATTTAAATGAAGTGATTAATGAGCAACATATTTCATTTTCTGAAAAAGAAGGTACTTTGTCTCTCACTATAAATGGAAAAGGTATTGAACTAATTATGGATAAAACTCTAATGGACATTTTGGGTTTTGATCAAAATATCTTAAAAAGTGGTACTGTAACCAAAGCTAGCGCAGACATGTCGCTATCGCGTCGTATTAACTATTTTCAGATATATTCCAATATTGGTGAAGATGTACGTGTGGGAGATGTTGAAGCTCCATTGCTAGCAATGATACCATACCAGCCAAAAAGCTGCAGTATTTTATCTGAGCATACTTTCAAGAAAGTGCATTATACAAAGCTGAAATCAAACTACATCCCACAAATTGATATTGCCATTTATGATGATGCTGGTGCGTTGATTCCTTTTCATAAAGATGCTGTGACAAGTATTACACTCCATTTCCGAATGAAGAGTTAATGCAAAAGTATGCTAATATATTTTTCCAATGTGAATAATATGGAAAGTGAAAATAAGGACTCGTTTCTAATCTACTTGCCCAGTAATGCTTCTATGAATAAATTTCCCAAAAATAAACCATCAGACTATCGAGTAGAATTAAATCGGCCACTGCATTTAGAAGGTGAATGGGAAGTTGGCGTTTCTAGTATTTGCTATGATAGCAATATTCAGAATGTGAATGATTTGGAAGAAATGATATTGACTCCTCGCACCCATGATGGAATAACGATGAATAATGCATTTCAGTTCCCATACAATTTAACATCAGATGGAAAGTGGAACTATGAATGGATTCAGATAAAATCAGATTCTTATGAGCCATTTGGGAATGAGAAAATTATTAAGGCATTCAACAGTGGTAATACTTCCATCATGAAGAATAAAAATCAGAAAGCTTATGAGTTTACTATCTATCATTGGAGTGGGAGACAGTTCCTCCGCTTTCATTCTTTTACTAAAGGTCTTACGCTGAGGTTGGATAGTGAATTCTATCCACATCTTGGTTTTGGTCATGGACTACATCTAACGTCAATTGCTACTGCAAATGTTAAAAAAGTTTATTCAACTCGAATCAACAAATTTCATTATAGATTTAAAATATTTGATGAAGATGTTGTAGAATGTGAAGAACGCATCATTTTGAAAAAGCGTGGTGTTCAACCTTTATCACTTATTGAGTTAGTAAAACGATGGAATGAGACTGTGGGTAAGAAGTATGGAGAGAAAATTATGGCGGACAAAAATAAGTTGGTTATTCAGAAATATAATGACAAACTTACAGTTTATTTCTCTCCAACCTTGCGTCATTTTGTAAGACATTATACGCCTATTATTGGAAGCGGTGTGGTGTATGGTTCTCATGAATATCACACTAAAGCTGATTCAGTTAATGATGAATGGTGGGTGGACATCTATGGCGATCGCATCAAGAAAATTTACCAGTCTTATGAAGAATCTAAAGTTGCTATCAATATAATGCCGCGTCTATATCATACAGTTGAAAGCTTCATTCATGTAGTAAATCCTTATATACAACAGAAGTTGAAGCATGTGATGAAAAGTAAATATGATGTAAAGACACACCACATTTCGTTTTCAATTGAAAAACAACGCGTTGTTCTGAAACTGGGTGATGACATTCAATGTCAATTGAGTAAAAATTTGAAAAAACTCTTTGGCTTTTCAATGCTACAAACTGTGTTTGCTGCTGCGCATACGATTGGTATAGAAACACCAATGACACTTGATAAACATGAACAACACCTTTACATTCAAAGTGATTTGATTTTACCTATTTCTGTTGGCGAGAAAAAAGAATACATTTTACGTGATTTCATTCATGATAAAGACGCTTCATATGGAATAGTCGAGAAGATGTTTGAATCTATTTTCTATCATCCCGTCGTCAAACAAACTATACCCTCTATTGCTATCAAAATTACCAATGGTTTACAAGAGTGTATCCATGTGAAAGATACTAAATCCCTCGTAACTTTAGTGTTTCGGAAAACAAAGTGAAGTCATTGTGATATGTTTATTGAAATAAAAATATGTATATGAAAAAGTCTTTTCACAGATATAGGGGGAATGGGCTGACTGTAGGCATATATTCACAAGGAAGAAACGATCTCATGCGATACATAAAACAACCATGTATATCTACAAAAAGCAACATCAAAATACTGAGTTAAAGTTGATTATGTCAATACATCTCCTGAATGTGGTAGCGTGAGTTTTATTCTTTTGGGTGGAGGTATGTTTGTGTCAGGATGTCCATGTGGAAGAGATGTGTTATGTCCTATCCAACACCTCTTATCCTCCCATGCTGAAAGTGCTCGTTTCTTGAACGTGTACGTTTTCACAGTATGAACTTGAGATTTTAAGATTGTCATATTGACAAACGTTATAGTTTTATTTTTATAGGCCTTCTTATAGGACCGATGTTTCATTTTATGAACAATGGATTTTGATATACCTTTAGCACGCTTAATACTATCTGCACATTCTTTTAGTTTCATGGAATACATTTTAGGACGGAGGAGAATCATTTCATCTATTTCCTTTCCTGCTGTTTCATCCTTAAAACAACCAAGTTTGGCTTTATTCTGTATGGAATAGAGTGGATGAGTGGGATTGTAGTTAGATGTATCGAAATATTTTTCTAATGACTTACCTACTTCATTAAAATTTAAATCTTTTTGAGTGGTAATTCCTAAAAAGAAACTATCTGTATCACCACCCAGCAAGCGAACCTCTTTTACGAGAGGGCATGGTTTTAATATTTTGTAGAAGAGTTGATACATTTCAAGCTTGGAATAATCTAAAACGGCTTGCCCAATATAGATGGGTTTGCACAACTCAACTTCTGATTTAATCATTTTAACACCTACAAGATCCTCATCGATGATGTCTCTGTCAATGAAAAGAGGTGATGAGGTCAATTTGTGATATTTTTGTTCATCAACGACTAGTTTGTAATTCATACGTTTTCTAACATCCTCCATGGTCTTTCCGAATAGACTATTATTCTTATATTTATAAAAATCCTTTTCAAAATTATTTTGGCGAGTGCACGTTTTTGACTGTTACTATCTATGTAGGGTTTGAGGAAGGCTTTCTGTCTAAATTTGATAATGCGGTGAACTGACTTTAGAAGCATGCCCATTTCTAAATAGAATTTTAATATGCAGAAGTGTACGAGATAATTTTTCTTATCATATTGGGTGAGTAAAAGTTTGCGGCATGGTTTGTACCTTGGCTGTCCACACTCTGTTAAGTTATTATGAAATTGTGACATGAATGGTGAAAACATATCTTCAGTCACTTCGCCAGATTCAGGTGCGAGTGGGAAATCAGCAGTTTTATTTTTAATACTATTTGGATAAATCAAATCCACTTCAAAATAATATCCCCAATCACCTTCATCTGGAATATTCAGTATGTTTGAAGGGTTGGAGTAATACTCAAGCTCATTTTGATTTAACCAACTAAACTCGGAATGAGGTAGTGGTTTAGACAGTGAACTGCCATATAAATTATTTTGGTCATAGTACTTTAGGTGGATATGATCATCACCTACTGTTTCAGATTTTATATGATGTTTATTTACAAATGTGAGACCACCGCGTATTCCGCGCTCAAATATATTATACATCTCCGGGTCTTGTAAGAGATGAATGGTCTCACCAGTCATTTTAAAGGCTGATTTAAAGGACATGGCTGGTAGACTGACAAAGTGGATAGGATCTAATTTGTCTTCTTCTAATGCCACTCGTCGAAACTCCTGAAAGACATCAGCCAGCAAAATGACATCTAATTCTAAGTAAGCGATCATATAATCGCCAAACGTTTTACAATTAAATTTTAACCATGCCTCTTGAGCATGTTCATAGTCCTCTACTGGACAATCTTCACCCGTCAAATCGTTTTTGAATTTGTCAATGGAAGGAAGGGTTGTTTCATTTAGTTTAGACATTGAGCTAAAATACGCATAAGGAAAGACTCCTTTGCGAGTGATTATTTCATCCGTTAAGTTTGGATAGTGTTTCTTTAAAGTTTGACTATGGGGAAGAAACTTGAGATTACGAACGAGAGAAGCTAGTGACGCTGACATGAATTGAAATGAATCTAAAAATTTTATTTCGAAGAAGACTGTCTTATTTTCTTTAGTTTTATCTACTGGTACTTTTGCTGTCATTGCCATGAATTTTTCTCTCGTTTGTGCTATTACATTAAACTGCCACGATTTCATCTGGCTCAACCCTCCTTTTATGAGCATATGACTGTCATAGCCCTTAAAGTTATGAAAAATGACGACACGACGTCTCAACCTAAGTGAAAAGTTACATTTGGAGCAGAGTGCGTTTCTAAATTTACCAGTGATGTGATCATGATCACGCACTTTCTTAATTTTATCGTCATCAAACGTTTTATGACATTTAGGACAGGATGTGCAACTTTCAAATTTTTGTTTGTCTTCATCTGACATATGTAGTGACTTACGCTGCAATTGGGAATCATATGATTGTTGAAATTTTGCAGCTTTATCGAGAAATTCTAGAAATTTTGAAATGCAATCTTCACCTTGCCAAGTATGCATTTTGTTTTGTCTATTCCTAAAGTGGTCATGCCATACTTCATAGCAGGATATGGCTGCTGGCTTGTGGATGATATCATCAATGTAGCATTCTATGTCTGCGTAAATGACACGCAGGGGACTTAATTCGTCACCATTATCCCTATGTGAAAATATTTTATCTTTGGGCATGCGTTCCATTTGTAATTTACCTCGCTTGCACCATTCATAGTGAGTTTCAAATTTATCTTTACTCCAAAATGAGCGGATGCAGCGGTCGCATACAAAATGTTCACCTCTTTTAGAGTGCCCCAAGTGAGTGTACAAGCGAGAGATTTTGGGAATACCACAGTAGTGCCATTCCTCGCTATCATCTTGTTTTACTAATAAGAGGTTGACTACACGTTCATAACAAGTTGAACGTGAATTATAGCGGGCACCCTTCAACCCCTTCTCCCACACGTGAACGACAATTTTAATCTTATTATGTTTTTCGAACGTTTCTACATCTTTGATTTTCATGTTGTTACTATCACAACCTTCAAAGTCTAGTTCATCCTCCCACTGTCTATAGCTATAGGTGCGATCTCGATGCGCGTTGATATCATTATAGTGAAGGATGGATAGGACTGCATATTTGAAACACTGTGATTTACAATCAACATTGATGACAGCTTTCTTATTATACAACGTTTTTGGAAGTTTAAATGTGCCTCGAGCTGCATGACTTTCTAATAGGGAAATTTTGAATATGGCTGAGTCCACACCATCAAAAATGAGAGCGCTGTCGCGTTGATTGAATTTATCTACATTTGATTTTAAACATTGAATGTGAAAATTTAGCCAAGACTCGCAGTCTACAACTTCGGTTGCGGAAGAGGAAGGAATATGAAACTGTATTCTCTCCGTCACTTGACCCGTTTGAAAATCTATTTTAATATATTTTAGTTTAAGGTAGATGAGCGCCTTCATTCTAAAATTGTCTAAATTATTGAAGAGCGCTTCGATAATGTTAGAATTTTGAAGGAGCCACTCAGGAAAATCTACTATTTGAGTATTGGACTCCATGAAGTAGTCGCGTACTAAATTATTATGTGAAACATTAATGAGGGAGATGGTAGAGGTACCGTTGGTGTAGTGATCATTTGCATGCGTGTGTTGAAGTCTGTGCGAAGATCGCTGAAAGTGACTATCAAAAGAAAGAGGGCACAAATCGCAAGGAAAGGAGATGTCATCGTCAGAATCAACTTCACCTCCGGAGATTGACGCCGCTTTGCGTTGACACACACGTTGTTTGATGTGTCGAAGGAGACTGTGCTTCCTTGTAAACATATGTCCGCAGTCGGCACATTCCCACTCGTTGCCTTGCCGCGAGAGTCCTGAGCTGGAACTCACATCACCTGAAAGAGAAATCATTCTTTCATCTCTGTTCAAGCCTCAGTGTAGTGTTACAACCTACCTTGACTCAATAACTCTAAACTTTCCTCGAGAAGAGAGGGCGTTGGTGATGAAGTTGATGTCTGAAATTGAGGAAGATGCTATTAGTCACACGTTTGAGGGAGATGAGAGGAAATTTTCAACTTACCATTTCAACGAAATCAAGTTTAAGGTTGATACTACTACAGGTTGACTTCTACAAGATAGAGACTTCACTCAAATAATAGTCAAAGAGAGAGATCGTGCGTTCGTCACTTGTATGATTCACAGATTAAATGAAATGACCTGAATGTTACTTTGCTTATATACTTTCATCCTCTTCATTCATTGGATGTTCATTCTGATTGGCTGCTTGTGTATACTTAAGAATTAGAAAAATGTTAAAGTTATCATTATTCAAAGTCAGCATTTCAAAGACAACATGACAAGTCCTCCAACAACACCAAATACCGCATTGGAGTTCTCCTCTCCATATACATCAGCAAAGGTGCTCGTTACACCAAATGCACCAAGAAAGGCGAAGGTGGAGAAGACATACAATCTCGACAATATACGAAAGTTATCATTATCGGAGGAGGATGAAGAGGAGTTGCCCGACCTAACAGGCATACGGTGGAAATATTTACAATATGATGCCGAAGGGGTGATGGAGATGACCAGCAAGTCGCACTTGCATCAAATATGGGAGTGGTACACCCCTAACTCCCAACCGCGAACCGTGGCGGAGTGGGCGTACATTGAGAAAGTGAGGGACGCTGCAGAAGAACGTTTAAAGCAGCTCAACTGTTTTTGTAATCTATGTGAAGTCAGACTCTGGGACGATATTGACGATGAAGACCTTTTGAAATACATGCCATAATAAATGTTTATTTCGTATTATCTTTGCTTTCATACTGACTTACTTGAATGGGGTTTTAGTGAATAATTTAACCATGTATACTTTTTCATTTGGAAATAGTAGCACGCTTAGTTTAACTTGTAAATCTTATAACATTTCATATGGACGATGATGGTAGATGAAATAGTGTCAAATAAATTAAGATAGCTTACACTTCTGATACAGGGATAGCAATCGACTGCGATCCATGTGTAAAGAGCTTGTTAGACTACGGATGGGCTTAAGTGGATGATTTAACCATGTATACTTTTTCATTTGGAAATAGTAGCACGCTTAGTTTAACTTGTAAATCTTATAACATTTCATATGGACGATGATGGTAGATGAAATAGTGTCAAATAAATTAAGATAGCTTACACTTCTGATACAGGGATAGCAATCGACTGCGATCCATGTGTAAAGAGCTTGTTAGACTACGGATGGGCTTAAGTGGATGATTTAACCATGTATACTTTTTCATTTGGAAATAGTAGCACGCTTAGTCTAACTTGTAAATCTAAAAACATTTCATATGGACGATGATGGTAGATAAAATAGTGTCAAATAAATTAAGATAGCTTACACTTCTGATACAGGGATAGCAATCGACTGCGATCCATGTGTAAAGAGCTTGTTAGACTACGGAAGAGAGAAGTGTGTTATGTTGCGTGTGGCGCGTGAGTGTCCTCCCATTTCATTCCATTCATCAATTCGTCTCATTGATAGAGACAGGTAGAACTCATGGTTCTCATAACGTATGCAATGGAAAGTTTTAGGCAACCTTCGACAGTTGGCTAAATGTCGCCCTGACGCGAATGCATGCTACGTTGAGACAGAGGCAATCACTTGCAAACATGACGCAGAGAGGTTTAACAAGATTGACCATTGCCGAATGTCCCTTGCGGTATACATAGCTACGGGTTTCACCGCCGCCCTTTACAGGAACGCCCGTCGAAAGGAAGTATTACACCGAACTTCATTTGCAACGTTCAAGTTGACTGATAGCAGATTCAACTTAATGATAGTATTCGCCAGTCCGAAGACTGCCCAGGGCAAACCGCGAGGAGGTTCTATCATGTCTTGCCCCATGGTGGCCCTTAAGAGAGCCGATGGTTCGTTCTCGGGAGTAACAAGATGACTATTGGCTTGAATAGTCAATAGGTATGACGGTTAGGTTCTCGTATACCCTATACCGCCTAAGCCGTGGTGGTGCATCTGGCACCTTTCGGATGCGGGTGGTATTTGGAGTCCACACCTCATCCGTCCAAACGATCCTCTTGATCTTCCCCTTCTTCTCATCCTCATCCCACTCGTCGAGGATGACGAACTCGGGAATGTCGTTGTCTTCATCAGTGAAGACGGGAATATTGTCGGCAGATGTCGCTTCCATCGTGACTTCAAATTGAATGAGAAGCGCTACAATCTTCTGGCTTATATAGGGTTTTCAACAATGAATTGCTCAACAGCGAATCAGAATGCTTCAGGGATAGCAATCGACTGCATAATGTTCAAGTTGACTGATAGCAGATTCAACTTAATGATAGTATTCGCCAGTCCGAAGACTGCCCAGGGCAAACCGCGAGGAGGTTCTATCATGTCTTGCCCCATGGTGGCCCTTAAGAGAGCCGATGGTTCGTTCTCGGGAGTCGTCATCCTACAGCCTACCAATTCTGCTGAGAGAGTCAAAGACTCTCTCTTTGGTAGCACTGTCGACTTCCACACTAACTGGCATGTGAGTATAGAGTGGAATGTAGCGCCATTCCGTTGGATTGGCAGCAGTTGCTGTCATCGGATTGCCAATCCGAGCAAGATTGTTGTGGACTCTGTCTTGCTCCTCTAGCCTGACGAACTCCTCAAATAAATTTCGCGGCCTTAACTGCGGTCCGCGAGGAGAGCTGACTTGACTGTTCGGCGTCTGCATGATTGAAATGAAATGAAATGAGAGGCAGTGGTTTATATACCCCTCTAATGCGACGCAACGTTCAAGTTGACTGATAGCAGATTCAACTTAATGATAGTATTCGCCAGTCCGAAGACTGCCCAGGGCAAACCGCGTGGAGGTTCTATCATGTCTTGCCCCTAGGTGGCCCTTAAGAGAGCCGATGGTTCGTTCTCGGGAGTAAATTGATGGGGTGGTGAAGGCAGGCAAAGATCTGCAATGAAAATGATATGTATTAGAATAGGATATACTATCTTATTTACTTTTTTCACTTACCAAGTTAGTCATCCTTAGGCAGTCTCGCGGGCTTCCTGATTGAAAATTTGTGGAGATGCCCGCGCATTCTTAGTGTAGCGTGGAGGCATTTCTTGCTCGGATGTCCATGATAGCATACAATGCTTTCGTCCAGGCTTTTATTGACGAGGACTTCGCCGGCCAGATGGTTATCCCGAATAGGGATGTGGAACTCAAACAAACGATCCTCATTCACACGTTCCCACTCATCCCTCATGCGCTCCAACTTCTCACACGCCTGCCTCTCATCACCCCGCCGAGCCACAGTCCTCTCCAACTCAACATTCCTCGCTCTCAACACACTCATCTCCTTCATCATCTCCTCAAACTTCGCTTCTGCCTCTCCCATTCTCCTCTCCGCAGCACTCGCCCTCTTCTCACACTCATCATTCTTGTCTTCCAACACTCGCACATTCTCCTTCAACTCTTTCACAACACGCCTCATACGGATATTCTCATCTGCCACCTCCTTACATTTCACCTCCTTCATTTTCAACTCACTCAACTCACTCAACGTTCTCTCATTCACCTTCCTCAAACTTTCATAGCGATCTACCAACAAAGCATGTGCCGCTTGCTGCGACACATGCTTCTTTTCCATATCCTCATCCCACCGCGCCGACTGCTTCCGTACCCCACCACCCTTCACTATTGGGGAAGATGAGCTCTTCGGGGGGTCGCTAATAACAATATTGGATACCTCCGATGACGAAGAGCTCAACTTCCTCACACACTTCCTCACTCGCTCCCTATCCAAATCCACATCATCCTCATCATCACTCTCAAACACTCTCTTCCGCCACTTGTCAGCCTTCAAACCGGCCACAGCATTCTCTACCTCATTCTCCACAGCATTCCCACTAGCATTCTCCACAGCATTCCCACTAGCATTCTCAACAACATTCCCACTAGCATTCTCAACAACATTCTCAACAACATTCGCAACATTCGCCAACATTCGCTCCCTCTCTTCCACAATCAACTGCGTAAATCTCAAATCGGTCACCAACCCTCCTACACACTCACCATGCCTCCGATAAAACTCGGCCTCCTGCCCAACAACCAACAGCACCCTGCACTTCACACAGGCAATCCTATTCAGGATAACCATGTGGTCGGTCCCTGCCTTCCTTATGTGGTCCCTGAGACCGTCTCGGCGGTTGATTCGACCGCATACGCACATTTTGATGTGAAATTTTTTGTTTTTGTCGTTATTGACCATTTTTGTCGTTACTGAGATTTCTCGTTAACTGTAAGATAATGAAATTAGTATAAGTTTTGAATCATGTAGTACAGTCATATTCCTAAAGCATTAAACTTAGTCAGGAATGATAGATGTGAGTGTAGTGAGTGGCACTCGATCCCGTCGACAGCCCGAAGGCCTTGTACCGATCACTAGGGAAGTGAGAGATCTTCCCCGATACCCGCTCTTTACAGCTAAAGACATCATTGTCACTGCCCCGAAGTGGTAACAGGAACGCCGAGTCAAAGGTAGTGATCAGTAGCTGGGATCTAACCCCTCAAAGCTGCCTTAGTTAAATTTCTGATAGCAGATTTGAATGTAGTATACAGCCTAGAACATAATATCATCATTCAACATTCAACTTAGTCAACATTCAACATAATATCAACACTTAGTGAGGAATGATAGATGTGAGTGTAGTGAGTGGCACTCGATCCCGTCGACAGCCCGAAGGCCTTGTACCGATCACTAGGGAAGTGAGAGATCTTCCCCGATACCCGCTCTTTACAGCTGAAGACATCATTGTCACTGCCCCGAAGTGGTAACAGGAACGCCGAGTCAAAGGTAGTGATCAGTAGCTGGGATCTAACCCCTCAAAGCTGCCTTAGACTTAGTTAAATTTCAAATCTGATAGCATATTTGAACTCAGGATACTTGAAAACCTTAGTCTATATGTTAAAACTTTGAAAAAAGTGAAAATTAAGAATTTTTAAAAAATTCCGCATTTTACTACTCATACTACTTTTAAAAAATTTTATCAGTAGTAAAGACACTATCAAACTCTATCATACAAACTTTGAAGTAGCAAGATAGCTTGCCTACTTCAAAAGATAGAGTCCTTTGCACCCGATATCGGGAGCTCAGAGCGACGACCGTCGCTTACCTCGTCTTTCGATGAAGTGATCAGACTTACGTTGTCGGGGGTTTATATATGCTCGGAAGAAAACTTAAAATGGCTCTATCTCCGAAAGTATTCATCGTAGCGACATGCGGTTTGTTGCAAACGATTTGTCTCATCATTCTTTACAATATGACACCTGAACCATTCTCATATGACCACGGGAAGTTGGTCCGCCAGCACATGTCCATGTAACATGCCACAAGTGAAAAAATTCCTAAGTGTGAGAGCTCCAGTGTGGTGAAAATTTTGAAAAATTTAAAACTTCCGAATTTCAACCTGGGACCTTAACCAAAACATTTTTCATCAAATTTCACTGACCTCCCCCCCCCCTCGTTCAGAGAAATTTGATGAAAAATGTTTTGGTGACGGTCCCAGGTCGAAATTCCACACTTTGGAAAATTTTCAAAATTTTACCCATACAAAGTCACTCTGACACTTAGGATTTTTTCAGGTGAGCGAGCTCCGACCTAAAATCTTGTAACCGCTCTAACTTTTGAACGAAGACAGATAGGAACAAGCCGATTCTTTCACTGAATTTGTCTCACTCTTAGCTTTCAAACGAGCTATTGCACGAGAAAATCCGTCCACTAGAAGCCAAGATAGAAGCTAGCTGTCCAGGGGGGGGGAGGTCAGTGAAATTTGATGAAAAATGTTTTGGTGACGGTCCCAGGTCGAAATTCCACACTTTGGAAAATTTTCAAATTTTTAACCATACAAAGTCACTCTGACACTTAGGATTTTTTCAGGTGAGCGAGCTCCGACCTAAAATCTTGTAACCGCTCTAACTTTTGAACGAAGACAGATAGGAACAAGCCGATTCTTTCACTGAATTTGTCTCACTCTTAGCTTTCAAACGAGCTATTGCACGAGAAAATCCGTCCACTAGAAGCCAAGATAGAAGCTAGCTGTCCAGGGGGGGGGAGGTCAGTGAAATTTGATGAAAAATGTTTTGGTGACGGTCCCAGGTCGAAATTCCACACTTTGGAAAATTTTCAAATTTTTACCCATACAAAGTCACTCTGACACTTAGGATTTTTCAGGTGAGCGAGCTCCGACCTAAAATCTTGTAACCGCTCTAACTTGTGAACGGCTGGTCCGATTGACTCGCAACAAAAAATGTTGTCGAGCAGTTTTTTCTCCTCTTTCAAACGAGTAGCTGTAAGACAAAATCCGTCCACTAGAACCAAAGTTAGAAGATTGTTGTCGGGGGGGGGGGGTCAGTGAAATTTGATGAAAAATGTTTTGGTGACGGTCCCAGGTCGAAATTCCACACTTTGGAAAATTTTCAAATTTTTACCCATACAAAGCCACTCTGACACTTAGGATTTTTTCAGGTGAGCGAGCTCCGACCTAAAATCTTGTAACCGCTCTAACTTGTGAACGGCTGGTCCGATTGACTCGCAACAAAAAATGTTGTCGAGCAGTTTTTTCTCCTCTTTCAAATGAGTAGCTGTAAGACAAAATCCGTCCACTAGAACCAAAGTTAGAAGATTGTTGTCGGGGGGGGGGGGTCAGTGAAATTTGATGAAAAATGTTTTGGTGACGGTCCCAGGTCGAAATTCCACACTTTGGAAAATTTTCAAAAGTTTACCCATACAAAGCCACTCTGACACTTAGGATTTTTTCAGGTGAGCGAGCTCCGACCTAAAATCTTGTAACCGCTCTAACTTTTGAACGAAGACAGATAGGAACAAGCCGATTCTTTCACTGAATTTGTCTCACTCTTAGCTTTCAAACGAGCTATCGCACGACAAAATCCGTCCACTAGAAGCAAGCTGTCCAGGGGGGGGGGACGTCAGCCGAAAATTTTTTCTCTCCGATTTCGCTGGAAACATCCTTCCTAACCCAAAATTTCACGTAGATTCCGAATCTGGCCTCCGTTTTCTCATCCGATGCTTCGTTTGGACGCTACACACCAAAAACATCACACACTATAGCCTCAAGACTAATCCTGGCGGTCGCCCACGTCAACCTAGACGGTCGCCCACGTCAACCAGGCGGTCGGACCAACTCACCCGAGTCTAACACTCTGTTGTTGCAGAGGGGGGGGGCGTCAGCGAACATGTTGTGAACGTGGACCCACCCGGCCGGCACACCACGACAGACCACAACCTCTGTCGTTCCAGAGGGGGGGGGACTCAGACACGAAGCACCACGGCGGCCGACCACGACACTCTGCCGTGCCAGAGGGGGGGGGGGACGCAGCGATGGCCGCCATCTTGCGCGGTCCAGAAGTGGAGTTTTGCTTACTACTAAAAAATCTGACTGCATTTATGCTCCAACCGGCTATCCATCAGCATCGG